>JH431568.1:0-16921 GCA_000239455.1 Strigamia maritima
ATCATCCACTACGCATAATAAATAACGCGCTTCCCCTAGGGATGGGACAGGACAGGGCCCCCATAGGTCCATGTAAAGTAACTCAAGGGGCTCACTAGCTACTAGCAGACTTTCAGACTTAAATCCTGCCCTGGTGGATTTAGACAACTCACAATTGTCACAAATGGCATTTGTCACCTTTTGGTGCAACTCAATACCCTTAACATTAACATTGTTCAATAGATAATTTAACCCCTTTGTGTACATGTGTCCAAAACGTTGGTGCCACATGTTCACAGAAACACTGTAATTCTCAGGCTTGCCCGTTGGACTTGGCTCTGTTGCACGAGTTCCAGACTTGTTTAAACTAGAATGATTATTCTGTCTGTACTTAACGGGCCCTTGAATACGGTGAGTCCATCCTCTAATTTACCGTACAACGAGCAAACTTTGGAATTAGTTTATACACTTTTATAAATTATTATAAATTGACACATGGTATTTTGCACAATCAATTTTGCCAATAGAAATGAGATTACGCTTAAAATTTTCCACAAAGTACACATTCAGAAGTTTGATCTCATGAGGGGCTCCTTGCACTTGCACTATGAGCTCAATAGTACCACGACCGGTGATACAGGATGAGCCCTCACCCAACTCTAGGCGCATGGGTTGAAGTTCTTCGAACTCGCAGAACATTTCCCTGTTGCCGCAAACATGATGTGACGCACATGAATCCAAGTACCATGCCGTTGAGATGACATCCACACTTGCACTGCACACTTGAGGTGACTTTGGAACAGTTGGTTCACCTGGTGCATTGGCAAACCATGCAGACTGTGGCTTATGTGCTTCAGCCGGTACACTAGGCGCTTGACGCCCACCTTGGCGTCTTCCTCGGCCACGGCCACGCCCTTGTTGCTGTGGTTGGCCCTGCTGTGGCTGCTGAGACCTCGGCACCTTTGGTTTAGTGCAATCACGTGCGTAGTGACCCTTGATGCCACAGTTGTAGCAGGTGATTGACTGCAGACGGGCCTTGCTGTGACTGGATGAAGCACCACTATCACTCACTACACTATGGCCTTTAAGACTTAATGAATAAGCCGTAGCCGCCTCGAGAGATTTTTCACTAAGTTTCCTGCGGTTGTTTTCTAACAATAACGCTTCTTGGACCTTCCATTCTGGGCAATCTCGTATGAAATGTCCTTTTTTGTGCAGTTGAAGCATGTCAGGGACTCGGAGTTTGACATTTCTTTTCTGGTCCTGACATCTTGTTTGAAATGCTGCCTACATCTCCAACAGGTGATTCCTGCATGGTCCTTCCTGCTGCTTGACTTGGATATGTCCTTCTCGGACATCTTAGCGATCTGAAAAACTCAAAAGACAAGACAATTTCCGCTCAAATTGAAGAATTTGCAATTTCTTACTGATTTTTGCCCAAATTCATTTTTGGGCAATTCTGGATGCTTGTCCTGGTCCAATTAACCACTTTCTGCTACCAATTGTTGTGGAATATGTTTAGCCAGGACCCACGAGCACCGTCAAGGTGAAGAAATTGGTGGAAATAAAATTTTTGCAATTTTTGGAAATTTTGTTTTTGGATGGAAAATCCGAGATCGCTCGGCGGGAGTCGGTGGCCCGGCTGCGGCCAAAAGTTGCCGCGATTCCCGTCGACCCAAAAGTCGGCTCTAAATATGCTTCTGAGCGCTCCGGCGATAGGCTGGCTGTGTTCCTCGTACCTTGCTTGGTACCTGGCAGTAATTTCAGAATTTCGACTCAACTGGTACGCACTGGACATCAAAAATACCGCAATAAGGTGAAAACCAAAAGTGCACCAAATGGTGCTTTGCTGCGGTACGATGTAGGGAATTCTCGCTGAATTCCAGCCGCATGTGGGACGAGCGGCTTCTGGCTAACGTACGTGAACTTCGATTCGCGCACTACGTCTCGGAATTGGCGACGTGACTTTGCGTACTTCTTCGGCCGCGTAAAAGCTCTCGGCGGCCGCAGACAAACTGCTTATATGCCAGTGTTGTTATAAATCTTATAATTTCGAGAAAACTCACACACAAACAGTCCAAACATGTAAAACAACTTGTTTATTGGCAGAAGCACTTCACAGGCGGCATCTTGGCTGAACCTGGGCAGGAAGGAGAAGGCCCGGGACAAATTGTAGTCTCGGGCTGAATAAAAGCATTAAGTCATTGCTAAAAATAGCCACTCATCACCTAGGTGATGGAAATGCTTTGTAAAATAGAGAACTGATGTAATACATCTAGATCACTTGACATGCAGTTCTCTAAAAGGAGAAATGACAAACAAATAGACCAAATTGGTACAGAAAATACAGTTTTGACATGAAAACAAAAACTACCAATTTGGTAAACTGGCCAAGATCATTAACTACATTAATAATTCCAAAATAACTGTTAATGATCAATAATTGCCAAAATAAATTAAGAGACAATATCTTAAATGCCTAATTGGCAATTATTATAACACAGGGGCCTTTGTTACAAAGAAAATAATTCAGAGCTGTGTTATGACAATCTCTGACATAAACACAGCCACATGTTAGATTTACTAAATACCTACACAAAAGGGTAACGTAATCGTCGTGGTACTTGGTGTTACAGTTACGAATACGTTTTGTCTTCTTGTAAGGTATAAGAACTTGTTCCTTACAGTTCTTTGCTTTCTGACAACGCTCACAGTGTCTAGACACTGTAGGTATCGTAGTGGGCAAAGTTGTGGGTGGCTCACCAGCGTTACTCTCTTCATTAGAGGGGACTACTGGTGGAGGATCCACTTCCATTGGTTCGTCGTCTTCACTCTCGATTGAGTTTGGTACGACTACCGAGTTTGGGATGGTGGTCGGTGGTTTCACCACTTCCATCCACTTGGGTGTCTCATGAGGAACATCAGTACCAACAGTTTGGTCCTGAACCCATTGTTCCACTGGATATTTGGGAATGTATGGGGAGAGATCTTTGATATTAATCGAGCGCTCGATTTTGCCATAGGACACTCTTCTTAACTTGTAAGCTCCTCCGCCATGCACTTCCACTATCTCTCATGGGCCGTCTTTCTTAGGTGAGAATCCCGAGGTGATAGCTTTATCAGCATCTGACAATATATGTCTTCTTCCAGACAAGATCCATCTTTTGGAACTCACAAATATAAAATTTATCTTCATGAATTCGTCGCTGACGCTGATAGTTGTCAGCTACTTTTCTGTACATGTCCTGATGGGCCCTTCTTGAAGTGTCCATCAGATCATTGACAAAAGCTTCTGGATTGTTTAGATCCAGTCTTCTTCTACCAAATACTATATGCGGGTCGAAAAGTAAAGGTACCGTGCGGCCCGTATTTAGGTATAGAGGAGAGTAGCCTGGGGCTTCGGATTTATTGGTCCGCTGCGCATAGGCAAACTCATTCAAATAGCGAGGCCATTGTGAATATACGTCAGTGTAAATAGCTAACATCATCTTTATGTCTCTATTTGCACGTTCCATAGGATTTGCTTGTGGATGATAAGTACTAGTGCTACCAACAGTTATGTGCCTTTTAGCACAAAACTCTTTGTAGATTGTACTCACAAATTGGGGATCATTGTCACTTATAATTTTGGATGGATGTCCAAACCTACAAGCAACTTAGTTCACCTTATCCACAATCTTGCTGCTGGTGGCCGTAGTCAGCGGATAGTTCTACAAACTTAGTGCATTGATCAATAATGACCAGGATCCATTTGTATTGGCTTCTAGACGCTGGCTTAGGTCTTATTAGATCCGTACACATCACTTCCCATGGGGTAGTCTTGTTATGTGGTGTGTAAGGAGCAGCACACTCCTTCTGTTGGCTAGGTTTATATGTCTAGCAATGCACGCAACTATTCACATAGTGAAGTACATCACGGTCCATTCTAGGCCAATAGTACAAGTGTTTAGTCCTATCAAGAGTTTTACTTCTATCTGCATGACCACTCAAAGGATGTCCATGACAGGTAAATAGTGCTCTCTTGGCCATGATCGAGGGATAACTGTTTTGAATCCGTTACCAGAGTCATTCTGTTCCTCTTCAAAGGTAGGCCTAAAGAATACTAGCAACTTGGATTGATCATTCTCATCAACATCCAAGATGTGGCCTTTTATTTTTTGTTTCCATTCGACACGGTTATGGTACTTGTCCATTTCTTGTCAAACTTTTTCACTTCCATTCAGATAGTTTCGAATTTTCTTCCAAACTGGATCTGATCTTTGAGCCTCAATGATCACGCTCCTAGTAGGTGGGATATCATTGAGAATCTCAGTTAAAGCACTGTGGAGAGTTTCAGGCTCGTCTACCTCACCTCCCTCTTCTTGCTTTGACACATCCTCCAAGGATTTATTAGAGCAAAACTCAACACCAACGGGTTAGGGTGATTTCCTGACCAGTCTGGCCAAAACTGAGTGATTTCAGTTTCTTCCACATGGTCAGTGATAAGTATTTCAGTAACAGGTAGTGGGGCTCTTGAAAGGGCATCCGCTACTTTGTTCTGACTACCTTGTCTATACAGTAATTTGAACGCTCCGCACTGGATTTTTACTGCCCAGCGTCCAAATCTGCCTGAAGGTTCTGGAGTCGACATCAACCACTTGAGCATCGGACTCCAAATTGAATGTAGTGTATTCGAGGAATGGTCTAAATCTGTCTATAGCCCATACCACGGCTAAACACTCTAATTCAGGAGTAGAGTATCGCACCTCTGCTCCCCTTAAGACTCTACTTGCAAAAGCAACAGGGCGTGGTTTTACAATCATGCCTTGTTTCTTATCGCACCATACTGGAGCATCCTGACAGAGTACAGTCCAAAGTCCAACATGTCAAAATGACAAATGGCTTTTTCAAGTCCGGCATCAGCAAGACATTCTATGTCAAAAATAGCTAATTGTTCATCATCATCCAGCTCTACTTCTTTAATGTCTTCTACCCAATTTTTGATTGTAGTATAAGATGATTTCTTTTTGGGAAGAAGTAGCCTGAGTTGTTTTGCCAGCCACCAACTCAGACCAGCAGTAGTACAAGCTTTAGTGTTTATGACTGGATTTTATTCCTAAAAAATCTAAACCAACCAAAATTGACAATCTTAGATTAGCAGTAGAAGCAGTGTTTATCACAGCACTATCAATCTCATGAAAAAGCAGTCATCAGAGGTAAAGTTACAGATAACCAACTTCTCATCCCAATCCAATGAATCCAGTTTGATGTCTTGATTCATTAAAAGAGTTTACTTTAGTACCCTGAGACTCATTGTTTGCAGGGGCATAAGGTATGATTAGGTTTGGCTAGATTTTGCACTTGAACAGACCCACATGTGCATCTGGTAACAGGCCCACTCTTCTCATAAAGTTGTACTATTATCAGGTTGCACACATTAGATGGCAATATGTAAAATGTCATGGGGGTCATCTGCTTCTCGCCCCATTCAATACATAAAGTCACCTGTCCAGCTCATTTGCATTGTAATCGGAGAGAGACTGTTTACAGGAGCCTTAAGATTCCTAGTAAAAGGTGGGCTCTCCTGTCTAGGGATTCCAAACGCAAGCCGACTATTGGATGGCTTTGGAGTCCCATTAACATTATAAGGAGGTACTGGTGTCGCTGTTGCAACATAAATTGTTCTTCTCTGCTCTGAGTCACTCAAAGCAGTTCTTGGTTGGCCAAGAACTCTGGGAGTGGCCTCTTGAGCAGCCAACAACTGTCCAGCCCTTAATCTGGTGTTGAATGTGACAGGAGTTATTCCCATCTTCTCTAGAACAGTAGGAGTTAAGGTAACTGTCTTACGTTTGAGGGGAGTGCGGAACAGTTGTCTCTGCACATTTGGCACAGATGTCACCTGTTTCCTGGGGCTTCTCACAGCCGCAGAGTACAGGAATTGCTCTGCAACACCAGTTGTCGCTGTTTTGAGGGGGTTCTTGTTTGAATCTGCATTCAAAGTTTGGGTCCTCTTTTCAGCATTTGGAGATACCACTTGAGAGATGTGTCGGAAAGGTACGGGTGGTAACATTCGCGGCCTATCCCCAATGGTGCGGCTCTTTTCGGTCAAACTCGTACCTTGTTTGAGGTTGTCCGGGTTTTGCCAACTCTCGCAGATATTGCCTTGTGTCCACAATAGGTGCAAAATCTGCTGCGGACAGTTGGAAACGTCTACAATAGTTTTCAAAGACACGAGAATGGGACACAGGATCTCTCTTGTGTCTCTTCTCATTTACAACCGGTCGGTATCCATCTTGTAGGCGTGCTCTGCGCAAGCTTCCAACTTGAGATTCGACCTGTCTTACTGGTGTGAAGTTTGCCACATTCAAATGAAAGAACTGACAAACATCCTTTAGCATTCTGCTGGGTGAAGTGCTGTCGACATGCCTGGTTTGTGTGACAACAGTACTTCCAATCGGTAGTGTTGATCCATCATGTGGATGAATCACTGCTGATGCAGGATTTGAAAAAGGTCGACATAGGGCATTAACATGCATACGGGCCTCTTTCAGGAATCGAAATGCTGTTGCGTCGATGTGATTTGCGTCGATGCGGTTGTCCTTGATACGTCTGGGTCTAAAGTCGGATGAGAATGAATGTGGATTCAATCTCAACTGGCTTTTTATAGCAAATCAATTTGAATTTGCCACCAGTTGCTTATCAGTGGTCAGTGATTGATTATGACATCATAACCCAACCCACTGGCCAATGGCAGCAAAGTATTATTGGATCCAAAATCCTGGTGTTAAGTAATATAAATAGGCCCTATTGGGTATTTTTAACAACAAAATGCACATGGGTCCATTATTAATTAATTTGGACCACAAATTTCGAAATTGATCTTGACTTTTCCATTTTCCAAGAATATGAATAAAACCAAAAAAAATTGAAAATTTGTTTCTTTTTCCTCTAAATTTACTTGGTGTGAATGTGGTTTCTACAATTTTCCACCAAATGAACCGAATCTTTTCTTTTTTATTAAATTTTCATCGAATTAGCTCGTGGAAACCGTATAGAGACGTGTCGCTGCCCCCCGTTTTATTGGGCTGCACGGCGCGTCTTTTACGGGAAAACGCGTGTGGGGCGGCCGGCGCGCATTGTCGAAGTCGACCGTGCGCGTCGATCGGTCGCTGTAGCATCGGTTTTCGGTTCCAGATCTTCTTAATTCCGTATTTTCGGGTAAAACAGTGTAGGAAGATCTTTACTTATCAATTTAGAAAGTGTAAGACCGGTAATTACTAAAATTATCGGCAACTTCCTAATTTTCTTGAATTTTTTGGATTTTAAGAAGTGTAAAACTTAGTCTTCACTATCCGTACTTCTTCATTGCTACTTTTTATTCTTTGTGAAGCGTAAGACCCGTAATATTTTAAATTACTGGCGTTTCACAAGATTTTAGTTTAATATTTCGAATTTGAGAAGTGTAAAACGCATAGTTTCGACACTATTCGTAACTTCTCATTTTCAGAATTTCCACGTTTCAACTTTTGAGAATGGTAAGACATGTAATTCTTAGGTTACCTGCGCATTCTCTTTTGTCAAAACTTTGATGTTGAGGAAAGTAAGACATGTAATAAAAAATTACCTGCATTTCCTCATTATCAGATTTTGAAACTTATTATTTTCATCTCCAAATTGTCTTTATTAAAAAAAATAACAGAAATAAAATATTTTAGTTCCACTAGAGTGGTGCGACCTGTCTTTATTGTACCTGTCCCATCACTATAAGATTTAAGAAAGGTAATAAAAAAGAATTTATTAAAATTTTCTTAATTTCCGAGCAAAATTTTGGCAAAATCTGCCATTTTTCACTCTATTTTTGGCGTAAGTACCCATTATTCAAGTACTTTCTCTCTATGTCTTAAACCTAAATGATCGCGCTTGAGCTTGATTACTAAGATCAGTATTCCTTCGGTGTAACAGACTTCCGGGACAGAATTTGTATGGATCTTCCGCTTGCAGGAAAGGCCTGTCCTGCAGCGTATAAGTGGGATCCTTGCCCATGTCCTCGCGACACCACACTAGACTTCACTTTTCACTCCACTCAAATAAATATAGAAGCAGTTAAGCTTATACAGTACTTGGTAAAATGTCTGATGGTTCTAGTGCATAGGAGCGAGCATTGACAAAACAATTTTCGTAAACCTCGAATCCTATCAAAACCTTACTCAGTTCGATGCAGAAAGTCGAAATCAAGTTGTTTATTATGAAAAACCACTAAATTTCTGTATTTCCGGGCCAAGAATAGCCAAAACCGGAGAAAACGAGTTTCGGTGCCGACTGGTGGCAAAATACTCGTCCTCAGAGAGTGTAAGTCGGGTACTGTAGGCCTATTAGTGTGCCACGTAATCCCAAACTTGCAGTGGAAGTCATACTGGCATCAAAATGCAGAAAAATGATGTTTTTCACTTTTTGAAAATTCGATGGAGATTCCGGTTTCTGCGGCCGCACGCGGGGCTTCGTTTTCCGCCGGTTTATCCGCGACGTTCCGTCCAAATTGTATCGGCCGTGCACTTGATGAATATTGCTCTATGTCGCGGCTGGCTTTGTGCGGAACTCTGCACGAATCCACCCGTAAATGACAGCGGTGCGGCCGCAACTACTGTTGCTTATCTTGCCGGAATAAATTCATTGATTTTAAAGGAAAAACTCACACCAAAAGTCCATGTTAGTGTTAACTAACAACAGCATAGCAGGTTTATTGTATGGCCATCTTGGAATACATAGAAAAGTTGAGTGGCACTTATAAAAACCGGACTGGTCAAACTAAAACTCATAAACATGACATAATCTGTCCAAAAATAGAACCAAAGTCTAAGAAAAACATGATGCTTCAGAATAAATGCTTCTGACTGCAATAAAGCACAAATGTCACACTCATACATCTAGATTAGTGAGTGTGACATCTTATATCACTGAATAAGACAATTATATCAACATAACTTAATCAAAGAGTGAGCAATAATTATTTATAGATATAATTCATCTTGTATATCATATGGGTTAATAATTATTGCTATATACAATGTATAAAAAGACAATTTAACTACAAATAAATTGTTACAATAGGGCAATTGTAACAAACAATAAATAGAACCTGTATTTCAACGCTTCACAATCAATTAGCGCTAAAATACACCATTGCACGCAATATATGTTGATGTACTGTAACATGCCTACTAATAGAGTACACTAACAAACCCAAACATATTCCACAATGTTAAATCCGTAACATACAAACAATATGGTGCAAAAATATGCTACTTGCATAGTCAAAGACTTGTTTATAAGAATCAATTTAATTTACCTAATATCTACATGTGCCCCTTTAAATGAAAAAGATTCTTAAGTTCATACCTGACCTACAAGCATTGCACCAGAGCAGGTTTCGAATGCTTCACATTGGTTACATCAAGAGGTGGGCCTCCAGCCCTAAAGAATTAAGATCTCATGCGTGGGAAACACACAAACATAAATTTATACTTGCAGTATAGTGAAAAACATTACCCCTTTGCCCACGTCTCAACCTTGCGACATTATTATGGCTGACCCAACACTCATGTGCTCCAGCTACAATATCCGTGCCATGGCATGATGCCATGGTCTACACAAACTGTCACTTTAGTGAAACTCGACCAAATACTGTTGGGCAGCATAACTGCTTGATCTTTTCACCGGATAACCACTTAGTGAAAATATCGGCGACATTCACTTGGCCTGGTACTTTTCTTAGTACAAAGTATCCCTTCTCGAACCAGTCGCGCAAAAACCAGTATTTGATCCGAATATGTTTTGTCTTAAAATTCTCAATATCATTTGTTGCGAATTGTATCGAGGAAATGGAGTCAGAATGTATAGTTGGCGTGTTTATATAATCTAAAATTAAGCAACTTTCAAATAGATTGCTTATCCAGTATGCCTCTCTTACGGCAAACGCCAACGCTATAAATTCTGCTTCCATGGAGCTTGTGGCGATAACGAACTGTTTCTTACTGCCCAACCTATTGGGGAACCACCAAGATACATTAGGTAACCCCCAAAACTCTTACATGTTATTAAATCTGTCGCCTAGGATGCGTCGCTAAACAAAAATAAAGTTTCATTTTTACAACCTTTCAAGTCAATACAATATTCCCTCGTATTAACCATGTATTGCAGTATTTGCAATAATGACTTCACGTGTTTAAGCGTGTGACGGTTGTTAAACTGGGACATATACGTAACCGAATATAGTATGTTCGGTCTGGTTCGCGACGCCAGAAACATTAAGCTCCCTACCAAGCTCCGATAAGGAAATTTATCATCTAATTTATTGTCCTTACACTCTGTGAATGTGGTACCAACTGTGACTGGTACCTTGGTCAATGCATTTGGCACAATGGAGTATTTATTAGCTAATTTGTCGATAAAATGTGTTTGGTGCAATTTCAATGCGCCAGCTTCTCTGTAGAATTCTAGACCCAAAAGCTTCGAGACTGGGCCAAGATTAACAATATTGAAGTGTTTGATAAGCCCTTTTAATAACATTTCTCTAATGGCATCAGTCTTCGTGAATAGGACCATGTTGTCCACGTACACTAATAACACGGCGCACTTTGCATATGTGTAAACACAATTACAACTTTTAATTTTATTGAAGCCAATTTTGTGTAATGCATTGTCAAGCGTTTGGTACCACATCCTTCCCGCATGATGTAGACCGTACAAGGCTTTCACTAGGTACCACACTTTATCCTGACGTTTAGATCGTACCCTTTGGGCATCTCCATAAAAATGGGGTTATCTAAAGTACCGTAAAGGTACTTACATTTTACGTCTAGGTGTACATCAGACCAGCCTCGCAAGACCACAAAAAAGCAGAAGAACAATCTAATAAGGACAAAGTTTACCACAGGGCTAAAGACTTCTTTATAATCAATGTCAAAAATTTGTCTGAAGCCCTGGGCAACCAATCGAGCACGGTATCGAACTATGACATTTTCGGCATTGTTTTTGAGTTTATATATCCATTTACAACCTAGGATATGCTTATGAGGTGGCCTGGGTTTTACTTGAAAAAACCTGTCGTTCCTCTAACGTGTCTAATTCTTCACGCATGGCCTTAATCCATTCTTCTTTTTCTGGTGAAGAAATGGCATCCTCATAGGTAATGGGCTCTTTCACAGAAGCACAATAAACTCTAACTGCATATGTTTCAAATGTGTCATCGCTCGAACCCTCTGCACTGGTATAACTCTGCTCGATTGACTCTTCTGTAACACCTGTGTCAATATTTGTCTCGTGCATCACAGTTTCTGTCACAGTTTGCCCTGGTTTCCAACTAAACTGACTTGCATCGTATGTTTCATTTAACTCATTTTATACATACTCTTTTACTTCGGGCCTACTACGGAGAGCAAAGTTTTCTCCTGACGGGTAGAAATAAATGTCCCAACGACCCTTTGTAACCCCTGTTTGTCTTTGTATCTCTTCACTTTCCCAACCTGGCTTGCCAGGAACAGGACCCCGAATTCTGGGTTGTCTACAAGGGGTAGAAGTTATTGGTACTGGTTTTCTTCTGGTGGATACAAAAGGGCCTGGAATGGGAGTAATTGGGGTTAGTGCAATTGGAGCTGCTCCAATTTGCGCAGGCGCTGATCTAACTGTAGCGCTCGGCCTAGGAGGGACAGGTGGAGGTGGACTATTCCCATCATCATCGCTAGAAACTGAGTCCTCATGGAGTTTGAACATAGTATTTCTCCCATCAGATGGATCAAATGGCTCATCATTCAAATTGGTATTTCATTATTGAGTCTGGCATATGGGTATCTATTCTTACGATAGATTGCAGTCATTGCCAGCTCTGCCCATAAAGATCTTGGCAATCCAGAACTTGACAGAATAGCGCGCACACTATTTAATATAGTCCTGATAACGCGCTCAGCTATCCCGTTCATCTCTGGGCTGTAGCTGTTTGTCCTTTGAATTTGGACACCCAAATTATTAAGGAAGGACTCAAATTCCCCTGCAGTGAATTCACCGCTTCTGTCAGTTCTGATCCCTTTTAAATCCACTTAAGTGCTCGACTCTATTATGAAATTGCTTATAAGTTGCAAACACTTGGTCTTTATGTTTCAACGGATAAACCCACGTATATCTTGTAGCGTCATCTACTATGCAAAATAAATATAAGGACCCATCTAGGGATGGCATCCTACAAGGACCCCACAAGTCCATATGTAGAAGTTCAAGAGGCTTATTCGATACAAGTCTATTGTCCAATCTGAAACCAGCTCGTGTAGCTTTTGACAATTCACAATTTTCGCAAATATTATTTGTAATCTTCTCAGTAAAATTAATCCCTTTCACATTGTTATCATTTGACAAAAAATTAAGACCTTTATTGTACATGTGTGCATAACGCTGATGCCACATGTTAACACTCACATTGTAATTCTGAACACTATTCACCTTTGACACAGCAGTATTTTTATTATAATTATCAACTTGACCATTCAGCTTTCCGGCTGATGCATACTGGATACGACTAATAACTCGGTATAAACCTTCTTCGAGTTTGCCAATAAGTGAACACTGTTTAGAATCACACTTATACACTTTCAAAATGTCATTAAATATATCAATGTGATAACTGGCAGGATCAATTTTCCCTACTGAAATTAAATTACGTTTGAAATTTTTCATAAAATAAACATTCTGCAACTTAATAATATTTGGTACACCTCTAACTGTAACAGTCATGTCAATTGTTCCTTTTCCTGTGATACACGATGAACCTTCACCAAGTTCAAGTCGCATTGGCTTTAATTCTTGGAATTCACTAAACAATTCACGTACGCCGCACACATGGTGTGAAGCGCAGGTATCTAAATACCAATCAAAGGACATATTATTATTTACACAAATACTGTGCACAATCGGCGGTTCCACTGAGACAGGTGCATCCAAGACATTAGCATACCAAGCCTGTGTCGACAGCTGGCTTTCAGGTGGTGCACTTGACGACTTACGACTTTGTCGTCTGCCACGGCCTCAACCTCGGCCACGTTGCTGCTGATTATCACACTGCACTTTCGGCTTATTGCAATCACGTGTAATGTGCCCCGTTAGCCCCCAATTATAGCACACAACATTCTGCAAATAAGCAGCACTCTCAGCTATGGATGATGCACTTTTATCACTTGCACTGGCACCTTTTGATGACTGCACTTTTTGCTGTGTGAAATGCGCTATTTGACTTTCCAGCGCTTTTTCACTTTCCGTGACGAGCCGTCGTCGGTTTGCCTCCGCTAGTATTGCCTTAGATACTTTATCGAAAGTAAAGTCGTTTTTATTCCACTGATAAATTGCTTGAACCTGATGTGCAAAGTCATGTCCAACACGGTTTATCAGAACTTAAGCCTTATTCTGATCAGTAGGCTTTAGATCCGCTGCTGCATTGGTAAGATCGTCTGCCGCTTTTTCAACTCTTGCAATGAATCCATCGATTTCTTCATCTTCTTGTCGTTTCAGCATGTAGAAATTTTCTATCAACACGACCTCACGAGCTAGAGAGCTCGGCTCAAAAAGAGCTTTCAAATGGTCCCATACTTGCTAAGTTCTTTCAAATTTCATAGCTCCTGGCTGGAGACGCGGTACAATGCACTGAAGTATAATCGCTCTGGATTTAGATTTGTTTCTTTGAAAAAGTTTCTTTGCCTTTTCTGTAGCTGTTGCGACATTCAGTTCGACTTGTTTACTGGTGACGAACTCCCAAAGACCTTTCTCTTGAAGTAGCAGCTGCACATCTATAGCCCATTGAAGATAATTGGTCTTATCCAATTTTATAACACATGCGGTTGCGGATTTTGTGATATCCTTCTCTGACATTGTGGTTTTCTGCAAACTAAATAGAACAGCGGCAAAAATCGGTTCCAAAAAAATATTTTTGATTTTTACCTAATTTTGCCCAAATCCGGTGATTGGGCAACAATTAATAACATGAATCACGTAGAACCACCCTCTGCTACCAATTGTAGGCCTATTAGTGTGCCACATAATCCCAAACTTGCAGTGGAAGCCATACTGGCATCAAAATGCAGAAAAATGATGTTTTTCACTTTTTGAATATTCGATGGAGATTCCGGTTTCTGCGGCCGCATGCGGGGCTTCGTTTTCCGCCGGTTTGTACGCGACGTTCCGTCCAAATTGTATCGGCCGTACACTTGATGAATATCGCTCTATGTCGCGGCTGGCTTTTCTGACGAACGAAGTGCGGAACTGTGCACGAATCCACCCGTAAATGACAGCGGTGCGGCCGCAACTACTGTTGCTTATCTTGCCGGAATAAATTCATTGATTTTAAAGGAAAAACTCACACCAAAAGTCCATGTTAGTGTTAACTAACAACAGCATAGCAGGTTTATTGTATGGCCATCTTGGAATACATAGAAAAGTTGAGTGGCACTTATAAAAACCGGACTGGTCAAACTAAAACTCATAAACATGACATAATCTGTCCAAAAATAGAACCAAAGTCTAAGAAAAACATGATGCTTCAGAATAAATGCTTCTGACTGCAATAAAGCACAAATGTCACACTCATACATCTAGATTAGTGAGTGTGACATCTTATATCACTGAATAAGACAATTATATCAACATAACTTAATCAAAGAGTGAGCAATAATTATTTATAGATATAATTCATCTTGTATATCATATGGGTTAATAATTATTGCTATATACAATGTATAAAAAGACAATTTAACTACAAATAAATTGTTACAATAGGGCAATTGTAACAAACAATAAATAGAACCTGTATTTCAACGCTTCACAATCAATTAGCGCTAAAATACAACATTGCACGCAATATATGTTGATGTACTATAACATGCGTACTAATAGAGTACACTAACAAACCCAAACATATTCCACAATGTTAAATCCGTAACATACAAACAATATGGTGCAAAAATATGCTATTTGCATAGTCAAAGACTTGTTTATAAGAATCAATTTAATTTACCTAATATCTACAAGTACTTGGTTTCATTGTTGCTGCCCCCGAATTTGCTCGGGGCCAAAATCAAATCCACCATTACGGCCATCTCGAGCGGGGCGGCGGCCGTTCCTGCGCTCCTTTTATCGGGCTTCACCGCACAGCAAATTGCGGGTGAGAAAGCACGAGTGAGGCAGCTGTAGAGTGCGCTCGGCTGTTAAGGACAGACGGTGCATCATTCTTTGTCGCTGTAGAGCCACGTAACGCTCCAACTCAACGGAATACGATGTCATGAGTCTACAACTATAGTGAGGTAGTAAATAAGATAAGAACACTTTAATTTCAAGATTATAGGCTAATATTTAGCCATAAATCTCTAAATATACGGTGATAATACTCTATTCAGCTAAAATATTTGATTTTACAAAGGGAACACGATGAAATTCTTTATTTAAAAATAAAATTCATCGTATTATTTTAAATTAATGTATGCATGGGTCAAAAGGGTTGTAAATATTACTCTACCACACCTTTTAAACCATGTTAAAGATTGTTTTGTACAGATTTCTGATGAAACAATTTGAAATACAATTGAATTTCATCAAAAAAACAAACAATTTAGTTTTTATCGTATAGGCAGTGCATTAATTATAAATAAGTTAAGTAATAACACTGCTTTTAGATAATATCTAAAAATCAAAGTATATGTATAAACAGTATAGAACATTGTTAAATTTTATTTATTTATTTATTAAAAATTTTGAGTCGTCACTTAAGGTGACTATTTTAACCGAATTTTTTACTAATTAACAACTAATTAAGATAAAACAAATACCACCTGAACAATTTCTGACATCCTATCACAGAAATAAAATTTTTATTATGAGAAAGGTGGGTCACCTTTGGGAGGAGGAGGAGGAGGAGGTGAATCCTTCTTCTTCTTCTCTTTAGGGATAGAAGGGATACCCTGCCTGTCAAACCATACAATCTTTTCCCTAGTGTTGGTGGAGGGGCCCTTCTTTTTCTTGGCTCAACCTTTGGCGATTAGGATGTCGGCCAGAGATGGGGTCGAGGGAGGATTGCTCACTGGTTCCTTCCTGTCTGTTTCGGGTTTGGAACCAGTTACCACTTCTTTGACTGCAACTTCTTTCTGTCACTGGTGCAGGAGTTTCAGCAATAGGGGTTTTACTCAACCTAAATGATCGCGCGTGAGCTTGATTTCTAAGATCAGTATTTCTTCGGTGTAACAGACTTCCGGGATGGAATTTGTATGGATCTTCCGCTTGCAGGAAAGGCCTGTCCTGTAGCGTATGAGTGGGATCCTTGCCCGTGTCCTCGCGACATCATACTAGACTTCACTTTTCACTCCACTCAAATAAATATAGAAGCTTATATAGTACTTGGTAAAATGTGTTGTAACTCAATTAAATTTAGAGGCAGTCTTCTCAAGATGTGTATTTATTTACTTTCTATTTATTTGAGAGTCAGCCTGTTTGGCAAAGAAGCCAAACATGGCTGGAAACTTCTTCTCTCTCAAAGTTTGAGTTTCTATTTTAAGAAAGGTGTGATGCTCATTCTTAGAGAATGAACATCATATACATTGTTTCTACAATCTTATGATTTCACTTAATTATTAACACAAAGTCATCACTTTATGAAATTGTTTCTAACTGTTAAATCAAATATAAATATTATCATAGCTTTAACAAATGCCTATTAATTTGTATTAAATTAAACATTGATGGAATTTATGGAAACCTGATGTGCTTTCTAATATATGATAAATCTTTATTCTACACACTCCCATTTCCATATATCCATCTCACAAAGAATCATTCAATTTTGACTATATTGTAATCTAACTTTTAACAATAATAATCACTAATTCAATTGAAAATTCCTGAATATAACATTCTTATCCGCTGTGCAGATAATCATTTT
>JH431568.1:18088-31587 GCA_000239455.1 Strigamia maritima
AGCGATACCACGTGGTATCGGCTTACACCTGTATTTCGAGCGTTGCGGTGAAGACTCACTCTTTCTATTCCAATTATTACATTCGCATGAATATAATAATTGTAAGCATTTAAGTAAATGTACAACTATCGATCAGAAAACTAAAAGAAAAGTATAGATTAGCGAGAAGAAGTCGGTTATGGAATTCAAAGGGGAATTCCTCGGCCGTCATGATTGAGTCGGGCGCGCCGCATCAAACCGAATGCGTTGTTCTCAAGCGGTGCCGAAGCACGTGACAGTTAGCGCCCACTCCTGATACAGGTAGCGGTTGCTGCTCGGTCCGAGCGAACTCGATACAATCAAGTTTTGTCCATAGGACTGGCCTACATGACAAAAGCACAAGTATAATCTCGGTACATTTACCTTTCGGGTTTTTCAGGCCCGGCAACTACGGTCTTTAGGGCATTATACCTACTTTAATTTGGTGTTGACAGCCTGCCGGTTCGTATTTAAAGTCAAAAGGTAGATAAAAATGACTCTGAATGGTTACAGGTACAAGTTACACATAGACAATCATATAGATTCAACATTAATTCAGTACAGAGGCCCAGAATCAGCTCTTGCAGGAGCTTATATACTATGAAACCATGGGGTTTCTTGAGTTTCCCCCAATCAGGGAGCCAGAATACTGATAAGCAGATTAGCTGATTTGCATATCAGTGATTCATAATGAGTTGATCCAATCAAATCAACTCCTTGATCAAAGTTCTGTGAACCCCATAGAATATCTAAAATATTCAAAAAGCACATGGTAATATTTAGGGTTAACTTCATTTATATTCATATTTTAAAGTATTCTTATCCCTAAATAGTCTTAGTTTACTTAAATAAACATTTCACAACAACATTTATTATTGTCTGAGTACAATAATGATGATGTCTCGTAACTTTTTCTTTAACAATGAACATACCTATTCATTGTATAATTCTCTCTTATATTTATCAAAATATAGAGAGAATATTTAATTAAATATTTTTATCATTCAATAAACATTTTATTTTCATAAAACTTGAATTTTCTTATTTTGAATCTGGCGCGATTTGAGCAAATCGCGCCTTCTGGTGGCAACTTTATAAGTCACTACGGTATTGAACCGTCACACATCACCCCGTGGAGAAGTTAGTGGGCCCACCTCACAAAACATATTCATGAATTTCACATCAACATGGCGACTATTTGTCGGTTTCGTGAAATTTATGCGAATTTCACAATCTGGTAAGTTTTAACAAACTTATATTTGTTTCGGTAGTATCTTTATACTTTTGTTAATATCTACTAAGTTTTTATTCACTTAAAATACTTTAAAATGAATTTCTTAACTTCTTTTTTTTTATTGTTTTAATAAAACCTCTAAGTTTTTTTATGTAAAAAATCTGTTCGACTGAATGTATTTTTATTATAAGAAACACAACATAATTATCGTAGCTAAGAAGTAAGTAACATTATTTTAATTTTTAAACTGATACATATTTATTTAAATATCTTTTCTTTATTTTGAAAAACAAAAAAATTTTTTGTCTGGTTTCTAATTAGAAAACCTTTGTACTTTTTCTTCTTGTTCTTCTTTGAAGAGCGAGGAGTGACTGAAGAGGCAGTTGCTTCTTCTTTCTCCTTAAGTTGTGGCGCCGATGAAGGTCCTGGTTCGTCAAGCGACATCGGAGCTTCGGCTGAAGCTGTTTCTTCTTTCTCAACCTTCTTTGCCCACGACTGTTGTTCTCCAACTGGAGGGGTGGGGGACCGACTAACGGCTTTCTTCGTAGCGAAACCAGCGGTGGACTCAGCATCTGAGTCGAGGGGCAAGTTTGCCACTTGTTTCGCTAACTCTTTGGTTGGAGAGTCTTCTGCGGTTAATACTTCCTTATCGTACGTAACTACGGGCATTCGCATGTATAGGCTGGTTAAAGTCGGTAGTTTGGCGTACCAGCGCTCGTCAATGTCTTTGTCGGACGTCGTTCTGACCTGGTCCAACAAAATCTTCCAAATCCGGCTAGATTTGGCAAATTTCCTTCCCGACTTCTTATCAATAATAATCTTCATTATTGATGTTGCAGCGACATACTGCCCCCAAGGAGTGTATCCTTGTCGGATACACCAAGTGATTCGTTCCGCCAACGCGATGATAGCCGGTTCATAGTGGTTGACCTCCAGTTAGATGGTCTCTTCCGGCAAAAATCCTTGTGGCGGCTCGTATGGTATCACCACGATAATTTCGGTAGGAGGGGCGTCCTCAAATTCGAGTTTTTTCTCCTTTTTCTTTGACGCTTCTTTTGAGGTTCCGATTGGGGCCTCACTTTCAGTGTCGGTTTGGGTTGTGAGTGACCAATGTAAATTATGCATAATTATTGTGTCTTAAGCCTGATTGGTAAAAATGTATCAATTACCAATTGGTATTCATTGCGTTGGCTTCACCTGTATCGTCATATCAAGTGCAAAATAAAGATTTATTATGCTAAAAACCATGTATGGTGAATGAATGCAGTGAATTGCATGCATATGCGGTTGTATTTATGTGTTAAATTAATTATTGCCGTGTATGAGTGTTATATAACTTGTATTGACTGTTTGAGCAATGTCAATTATGCTTGTGCATCAATTTGGGTATTTATTGATCATTGTTTGCAGTTACCTAAAGGTGACGTGTGTGATAATCATGAGTTGTTATGATTATCACACCTTTTGTTACTGATAATGAGTGTTTTGTGCCTTATTGCACTATGTTTCCCTAATTTTGTAGTGAGTTTATACCAAGATGTGACTGTATTTACCTTTTGTGTATGTCATCTGCAAAGATTTTGATGTAGCAGACGACATACAATCAGAGTCTCATGTGATTGCCAACAGGTGGTGTTTTAATGGTGTATTATCACCTTTTGTCAATCACTTGGTGGTCGGTTCTTCACCAAGTCAGGTGATGTGCGCCACCTTTTAGGTGAGCCAAGATGGCTGTGTGCATGACAGCATGTCATGAGTTTGTTTCAACTTACTTTTATTGGAATAAATCTTCCGTAAGTTCTTTGTTTGCTTTTTAAACATTGTTTGGACTTGTTTATTGTGCTGAGCATCAAAAACAGCACTAGGAACTTCAATTTCCATCAAGAGTTAGGCAGCAAAGCAGCGGGACGAGGTCGTGCGCATTTCCTTACCTTTAAGCGAGTACGGACCTCGCGTATAAGTTCGGCCGTGTCTGGTGGCCCACGTACGGGGAGAAAATCGGCATTTTCCATCGAATTTCAAAAACGAGTTTTTGCGAGTTTCTTGCGTTTTGCTCATATTTATGGGGTGCGAGCGATGTTTTGGGACCAGGAGCTCACATGGGTGTCCTGATCGGCTCGTGAAATCTCAAGTGGCAACCAACTCTGCGGTGGATCACCTTCAATCCATTGGGAGTTAATCGAGGAGTTAACATTCGAGGATCCACATGGATCGCTTCTCCTTGAGATGAATGCATAACCTTGCATGAGGGGCACGTCGCCCAAATCCGTTTTTCACCGCGCTTCACTCCTTTAACCAAAAGAGGCACAATATCCGAATTCCAAGGTACAGATCGGTTCCGAATCTTGGTCTCTGCAGTTGGGACACTGCAACGCATCAAAGGCTGGTCCACAGCCAATGCACCAACCGGTGGCTCTGCAGAATTGACACGGAAATTGTGTCGCAGGATTTAAGTTTAAATTCTCGTGTGGGATTCCTGCCTCAATTTCTCGCTCGCATTTTTCTCGTCTCTCCTTCAATGCCTGCTTAACTTTGTTCGTCTTGTCGATCTTGATTCGGCGATGATCCCGGGGAGCAGTGGATTGCTTTGTGGAAGCTGCGGCTGCAGCATAACTGGGCTTGTTTGAAGGGGTTTCGTTCTTCGGTTGAATAAACTTCTTATCATGCGATCGGTGGTATCCGGCCGGTGGTGGAGCATCTGCTGCGTCCGGTCGGTTCACGTCGTAGTCCTTCGGTAGCAAGTAATCTGGCACCGACGGAGTGTAGTCGTTGGCTCGCGTGATAAAGCGACGGGCTTCACCTCTTTTGAACCAATCGCGATAAATTGTGGTCCTCATTATTGATGGATCCTTTTTTATGTAGACCTTCATTAGCTCGATCTGAATCGAATTTCTTGGGCCATTCCAATCAATGGCTTCCTCCGGCATTGCTCCTTTGGTTCTTCAGCTGAACTAACCGAGGGAGCTGACTTGATGGCGGGTTTCAACTGGATCTGGTTTCGAGGTGCAACTTGTACCTGTGCTAAAGGTTTAATCCTGCAAATACAGAATATTGTCCAAACCCTTGCTGGTAGTATCCACTTGGCGGAAGTTGTTGTTGCTGCTGCAGCAAAGCTTGCGCCTGCTGATGCCAATAATCTACTTGTGATGACAAGTCCTGAATTGGTGCCATCGAACTACTTGCTGGCGTCGCTGTGGGAATCGTGACTTCAGTCAAAGTTGCTGGTGTGGTTCCAGTCGAAACCTCCTTCGGCGTGCGTGGTTCTCGTGACGCTGATTTTTTCGAGCGCCGTTTACGATGCGCTCTCTCGCTACTGGAGGACTCGGAAATACTCGATGAATCGGTTGATTTGTATCTGCTATCTCTATATGCGTGTTTGGAGACATGGCGGCTTTTATCTCGGTGTCTACCCATATCGTACTGAAAGGTGGAAACAATATATAAAAATTAGAATTTTAATTCAGTATTTATATACTAGTGTAGAAATATACGTTTCTGTAGCGTTGTACGTTTGTACGTGTTTATCTATCGTCCAATTGGACGGTTAGACCTTGTTTTATCATTAAAAATGGATAAAGTGGTTTGAATAATATATTTTTATATTTTCGGCATAATTATATGTATATAAATAAATATTATTCGAATAATTATAGGCATAAAAATAAAAATATCATGTCACTATTTTTCATAAAGGATCGTGTATTTTTTAATTAAAGTGCACGTCTTTCTATCGATGGGCTTTATGGGCGCCATCTTTTGTCTTTTTATCAAAACTCACGCATGGTTTCGTTATAGGCCATTTCTTTTTATAAAAACAAGTATTTTTTTATTAACTTCTTGCTAGAAACATATCACTAGTCTAATTTTTACTTTACATGTTTACTTACGGTTGTTACCGCGGTGTTTCGGTCGAAACAGTGGTAGTTAGATATCCGACTTGGATGATCAAATCTTCTTTTTCTCGTGTATTCTCTAACTAGGAAGACACGCCATAAGAAATAAGATTGGTAAAATTATATTTGATTAAAACTAATTAGTTTTTACCTTCTCTTATCGTTATCCGACAATAGTTATCCGTGATGTGACCTGGGCCAAGTTTGCTGTTTTAACTGAAACTTTTTCCACTCTAAGTCCGAGTGGTCGCGTTCTTGCTCTTGATTGGTCAATTTTTAGATCACGTGACTACCATATGGCACTTCTGAGTCTTTTCCATAATTTTTTATTTATTCAAATAAATTTTGGAATATACTAATTAATACTCGTGGTGGTGGATTGATTATTTAAATCAACCTTTGTGACAAATCCGTCAATGTATTTCCTATTTGGTTTACGAGTTCGTGGTCTTTTATCGGGAGGTTTAACAGGTGGAACGTACGTACCATTCCGTTTAGCCTCTCGTTTTAGATGCTTTTTATGATGTTGACCTTGGGTTTTGACATCGGGATTTGACGAATTCGTCTGCTCGACCTGTTTCAGGTTGACTAGGGATGATAATATCCTTTTGGATATTGTTCTTTTCGGACATCCAATTTGGATTTGGATGTTCTGTATTAGTTCCTACTAATTGGTTTTTGTCCCACTCTTCAATGGGGTATGAAGGAATATATGGCAATAAATCTTGCGTGTTAATTGATTTCTCAATTTTTCTATTCCCGATTTTTGTGAGTTCATATGCACCTCCTCCATGGATTTTAGTGATTTCCCATGGGCCATCACGTTTTATCGCTAAACCCTTAGTGATATTATTATCCTTATCCGATAAGATGTGTGTCTTTCTCCACACTAAATCACCTAATTCGTATTCACATATATGATATTTATCATTGTGTACTTTTTCGTGTTTCTCATAATTTTTCTGCATCCTATGATACATATTTTGATGAGCACGCTTTAATACATCGACTAGTTCTTTAACATACTCTTCGGGTTTATTTTTGTCAAGGGATATCCCGTGATATAATGTTCGAGGATGGAAATGTAGTGGGGCTTCTCTTCCCGTGTTAAGTAACATAGGAGTGTGTCCTAATGCTTCCGATATTTGAGTTCGAGATGCCATGACAGGCTAACATCACTCTCCTAATTACGGATCGGGGTACCACTGCTTTAAATCCATTTCCTGAATTGTTTAATTTTTCGTCAAATGTTGAATTAAAGTATACCAGTAAACCATCTTTATTAGTTGATTCCTTTGAATCTAACATATATCCACCGATTTTCTCCATCCAATTGGGTGATTTATTTAATTTTTTCTTTTCATTATCTTTTGATAATAAATAATTCCGAATACTGAGACAGAATTCATCTTTTAATTGCGCTTCTATTAATTCTTCTCTTGTTGGGGGTATTTCATTTAATAGGTCAGTTAATGCACTATAGAGTGTCTGATCCTGCTCTATCTTTTCCGCCCCTCTTCTAAAAATTCTTCTGAATTTTCAGAAGTGTCCGAATTACTAGAAAATTTAATACAAATTTCTGCGCTACGAAGTTTTACTTTGCATTTGCATAGATGTATGTTATCTTCACCTATCTTTTCGATTGGTGAAAGTGGGGATTTATTCCCGTCCCAATTGGGCCAGTATTGCGCTACTTCTTTTTCTTCTACATGGTCATCGGCAGGGTATCTTCTGCTGATAACGAAGCTCTAGATAAGGCATCCACTACTTGGTTTAATCTACCTTTTCGATAGATTATTTTAAAAGCTCCACATTGGATTTTAATGGCCCATCGTCCGAATCAACCTGATGGTTCAGAGGTACTCATTAGCCACTTTAATGCTTGTGCATCTGATTCCAATATGAATGTGCCGTATTCTAGGTAAGGTCGGAATCGATCTATTGCCTAAACTACTGCGAGACACCCTAGTTCGGGTGTCGAATAACGAACTTTAGCTCCTCGTAGAAACCTGCTTGCGAATGCAATGGGTTTTGGCGTCGGTACATTTTTCTGTCTCTTCCCGTCCCAAAAATCAACGTCTTGACATAAAACTGCACCTAAACCTTGGTGTGATGCATCTGTTAATACTACAAAGGGTTTTTTGTAGTCAGGCATCATTAATACATTTTCTGCACACAGTTTTGATTTCAATTCGTCGAATGCAAATTGTTGGGGTTCTCCCCATTCGAAAAGGGACTTTATCACTCATTATCTTAGTTAAAGGTAAGGCGATGGTTCCAAAGTTTGGAATAAACTTTCGAAAAAAGTTTATTGCACCATGGAAATGCTGGATAGCTATCGCATCGGTAGGGTTGGAAATTTTTTAATTGCCAAAATTTTATCAGGATCTCCTCTTAAACCTTCTGGTGTGATAAGATGTCTTAAAAATTTGAGCGAAGTTCTTCCAAACTTCGATTTCTTTAAACTAACTGTTATGTTAGCTTGTCTTAATTTTTCCAATACAATTCGAACATGTTCCATATGCTCCTCCCATGTACTAGAATAAATTATTACATCGTCTAAATAAACTGATGCAAAAGGTGTGCAATCGGGTTCGATTATTCCTTCCATCATCGTTTGGAATGTGTTGGGTGCATTGCACAGCCCAAATGACATTCGAGTAAATTGGTATTTACTTTTTGGAGTATAAAAAGCAGTTTTCTGCTTATCCTCCTCTGCCATTTTAATTTGGTAATATCCTTTAACCAAATCTAAAAAAGTGAAAAATTTTGCTTTCTCGCAATTATGGATCAATTGATCGATATTTGGCATTTGAATGGCATCAACTTCCGTTATGGCATTCAACCATCTATAATCAATACAGAGACGATAGGTACCGTCTGGTTTAGCTACTATTACTGGGTGACTTATATAGGGACCCATAGCTTTTTCTATTAATCCAAGTTCTTCTAATTCTTTAATTAGTTTCAGCATGATTAATTTTTTGGCAGGATTATACATCCTGTAGGGGTTTTTAGTAATTTTGGTACCATCCTTAAATTTAATATGATGCTCACACCCATCAAAACAGCTGGGTCACTAAACACACCTTTAACACTTGTTAGAACTTCTTTCAACGCTAAGCGCTGTTCGGCAGTGCAGTTGCTTCCAGTTAACAGTTTTTTGTCCCAGTTGGAATCTTGTGACAACTCTGTGTTATACACAAATATTGTTTTTAAGAGGCTTCTCTGAATCCTTCTGAATAGGGGACATACAGGATTATTAATCCTGGTATCCGAGTACATGAAAAGTATCTTCGTCAGGATGCATATTCAAATGAACTCGTCGCATAAAATTATGTCTAATAATTAAAGAGCATACTTCCTTTGGCAAAATAAAGAAATTCATAGGGGTAAGCTGGTTATGCCATTCGATACAAAGAGTTATTTGCCCCACTGGTGTGTGTTCGATACCAACCGCACAAACTTTCATATTGGGTGGAGCTTCCTGAATATAATCGGGAAGACAGCCCATTTTAGTTAACATGTGTTCACCAATAAAGCACTGAGTAGCTCCAGAATCGATTAATGCGTTGTAGGTTAATCCACCTATCATAACTTGCATTTGAGGACTATCTTCAGCCGTAATTAGCCGTCGAATGTAATTTACTCTTTCTTGTTCAGTTCTCCAAGGTTTCTTTCTAATTTTTGAATTCGATCTTTTAGTTTTTCGAATCCTTTTTTGAAAACTGACTTCATTGAAATCATCAGCTTCTAGTGATAATTTATTTAAATGTTCGACCATTTGATCGATATTTTCGTTTACTCCACCCGTTTGGCTGGAGCCGTTTTCAGATACTTTTAATTCTTTAAATATATCTAAAATCATTTCTTCCACCAAATTTTCCGATGCAGGGGGTTGGACGATTTCAGTAACCCCCTTAATTAGTTTTTTTTGGATATTTTCTTCATTTAAAGAGACAATTGGGCCTACTAGAGATTTTGCAATTGCCAACATCTGATCCAAAGTGGATTGCATACTCTTCTGGACCGAAGATTGTATTCTGGCTTCCATACTTTGAACAGTTTTGTCCAAAGTTTCTTGTGTTATCCATGGGGATTTTGCCTTCTTTTGGACTGTTTCCACAAGCGTGGAATCTGTTTCTTCTGTCGAACGTTTTTGACCTCTTTGTTCTTTTCCATTCTTTTTACACCATGCTAAGTACGATTCGCACTCAGCCCTTTGGTGTCCTGGTTTTTTTGCAGAAAAAACAGTTTTTTTTTGACGACCTGTTTCTAGAGCAGCGTGGTACAATTGTACTCTTGCTTCCAATTCTCCGTCCGAATCTGGATATTCGTACTTTTCTATTACTGACTCTAACTCGGATTCATTAATCTCTAAATTCCTCACAGATTCGTGAGTTTTCTTATGGTTGTGATTTTTATGAAAATGAGGTTTTTGTTTAAATTCCTCTTTCTTTTCTACCACAGGTGATTTTGGATTAGGATCCGAATCGTCGTAGATGCATTTTTGCTTCGTAACCCTTGTCAGGATTGTGTTGAAGTTTTCGTATTTTCTCAACCCTGTTGAGTTGATGATATTTTTACCGTTTTGATTAACATTTGTAAAAATGTCAAAAGCGGCTGATTGTGGGGTAACAGTATCTTGCTGTATCCACAAATCATTGTATCTCAACACAAAAGTGTAGAAAGTCTCATCATCCTTCTGTTTCATGTGTTTAAGTAAGTTTACTTTGGCGATAATGGATAGATCAAATCGATCTTTAAATTTGTAGACAAAATCGTCCCAGTCCTTAAACCCTTCCAGGTTTTGGATGTACCAAGTGTATGCTGATCCTGTCAAGAACAGAGCAAGGCCATTCTTTACCACTTTGTTTAAAGTGATTCCTTTCATAGGAATTACTGCCTCTGCTGCATTTAGGAATCGCAGACAGTCAGTCTGCTCTCCACTAAAAGTAGTGATGTCCGTTCCTTTTAAAGGACAGTTAGATCTTACGAGAGCAGGAGATTGTTCCCTTACAAGAACTTCGGGTGCTCTAGTAATTTCTTTATCCCACGCATTTCCTAATACCTGTAGTTCTTTTAGGGTCAAATGCAACCTTGTATCTGTCTTCGCTTTTTAGACGACTTTCTTTTGTTAGATTTGTTCTTTTTAGAACGGGTTGGGGAACTATCGCTTGATGAGTCCGAAGTGTATTCTGCTTGTCGATGTCGACTAGATTTAGATCTAGATTTCCTTTTTGGAGAGGGAGGTTTCTCTATTAAAGATTCTTCTTCGATAGGATTATAAGATGGCGTCTTTTCTCTTGTCGCTGACGCCTAGCATAACATTCTTTCATGTTTTCTCCTTTGTTAGGGAGAATTCTTCTAATACCACTTCCTTTATCTCCAAGGATATTGGGGGTTCCCAATTGATTTTCATTTTCAGTTGAAAGATTTTTATTAGTTGAATTTGTTTGGGTATCCAAACTTCCTGTGTCTGGTTCGACACTTCCGATTATATTTATTTGTTCTAGGGTTTGATTCCCTTTTTCCCTTACTAATCGTAAGGCTGTTAGTAGATTGTGCATTAGCGGATCTTTCATTGCTTCTGCAACGTACTGTCTCGCTTCTTCCACATTCTTGAATTTATTTGTGGGAAGATCGTACAATCTTCTAAACTCCGCAAGATCAGGTGATTCTTGCATGGTTTCTGTTCTTTCATTTGAATTTTCACCCACTTTGCCTAAAGGTTGGTTGTTAGGATTTAACACCGACATGTGGATTGGGGGCCCGTCTCTCATGGGTGTATGGAGGGACAACGATTTCTCGGCCGTTATCGGGGTTGAAGTCGGTTCTTCGAAGATGGTTGGCATCATTTTCTCCTTCAGATAAGTGTTTAGGGGCTATTAAACTATACGAATGACAATATTGTTGTTTATTCTGCCTTATATATTGTATAAACGTACACCAGCCATTGGTCTGTTTTAACCAATCAGAAATTAATTTTAGTTTATTTGGATACGTATGAATACGTTTTCCAAATTACTTTATTTTTCCTGGCGGAATGTAATAGTATCTTATTTTTATTTTCCGTATCTCGAAGAATTAGAATATTTTTAATTCTATTGATGTCAATATCTCTTCTATAACTTATAGAGTTTATTTAAAATTTTCTTAGATTTTATTTACTCTATATTTCCTTCCTCCCCTTCTAAGAACTTGGATAATTTCTTAGAAGCAGGTTCCGATCCGCGAAAAGCTTTATTTCAAATGAATTTTTTCTTTAGTATGACTTCATCCCGTGATAGGATGTCATCATATAATTTTCAAAATAGTCTTTTTATTTGCAAGAGAGAAAGCAAGGATTAGACCGAGTCAAAGTCAAAAGCTAACTTATTTTATTAACAAAAACTCCGGTGTGTAGACAGTTGTTCAAGGATGGACAGCCCTTTCAGTGAGATGACGCATCAAAGACCGCTCTTACCATGGTGGTCAATCGGTCCTGTCGTATCACTGCATGATGCGGTACATAGTAAAGTGGAGTGCCTGGTTTCTGATTCGCTGGTATCAATTCAGCATGATCCAAGTCAAAGTAGGCGCTAACCGCTTTTTTTATTGTTTCCGGATGTCCGGCTTCTCATAAAGTCGCTTGACCAGCCCTTGAAGCCGCCTGTACGCCTCTGGCCAGTTCGAGGAAAGAGAAGGTGCACGCTCGTTCCAAGGTAGTCTAACGACGTAGCGACCATCTTTAAGTTTGCACTAATCCTAACCCACTACAGGTCCCAAGCACTCTCTGGCTTGACCGGAGAGAATCCTATCTTTGGAGCCTGGCACTAGCTTTCTCCTGGGGAACAAGACCTTCCGCAAGAGAGGTTATCTGGACACCCCAGAAGGCCCAGGACGCGACTGACCACTGCACTCACGGTCAGGTAGCGTAGCCTTGTGAAAGGCCTGGGCAAGGACTAACCGCCTAGTGTATAAGTCCCCCAATGCAATAGGTATCAAAATAATTTTATGGTCTTTTGTTGGTCGGTTAGAAATACTATGCTTCGCATCATAATTTTTACCTTGAGCTAACAATGTGCCTGTGGAAACGGACATGGCAAAAACATAACTATATTTCTGTGTTAATAAAAAGAAATAAAAATCAATGGTGTCATCATGCACTCATGAGAATCTAGAAAAAACTTTACTATATAAGGCTTGTAAATGAAATCTCTTAATCTCGCACTGGTGTTTTAAAAGAAATAGCTAAAGTTTGAGATATTGGGTCATGTCTAACTTCTAATTCAAACAATTCCTCCTCTGCTTTGCATTTAACTTCGTTTTGTACCAATATTGTCGTACTGGAAAATCTATTTGATAATCGGTCGGTCTAGTTTGTTTTCCTAACTCTATTGCTTTTTCTTCTTGTTTCTTACGCAAAATTAGTTCGTTTACAAGTTTCAATCCATTTATAATAAATATGCATGTGGTCCTTGGTATTATAATTTTTTCCGAACATCGCTTCTAATAAGTTATCCCGTTCGTTAACAATATCTTTTTGTCTACGATATTCGCGTTTCAATTGTTTTCTAGAATTTGCATAATACTGTTGTAGTGGACGCTGCTGAACATGATTGGGCAGTGGAAGCTGTGCCCATTAGTGTAACCTTGTTGCAAAACTTCAAAAATCCTTAGTTCGATTTTTCGACGATAGGTCGGCAACGCGTTGTCGGATCGGGATGGGACACACACCATTCCAACCGGCATGAAATTCTCTATCCAATGAGCTGCAGAACACGTAAAAACCCCAAAGCGTTGGCGAGATATTTACGAAAACGCGAATGCGGCAACATCAAGGCAAAACTTCTCAAAATTAGGACTGATTAGGCTCAGCATGCACTCGTCCGTGCAGCAAATACATATTCCGGATAAATGTCCCACTTATGGTTTATATGGACTGCAAAATTCTCTTGATTGACTTAACTCACACTTAGGCATCCATAAAAAACAGCAAAATCCTGGTTTAATTCCAAAAAAAAACTATTGGAAAAACATGGCTCCAACTTCATACATTTTTCAGGAAGTGTGTGACGGTTCAATACCGTAGTAACTGGTAAGGTTGCCACCAGAGGACGCGATTTTTAGTAAATCGCGCCAGATTTAAAATAAGAAAATTTAAGTTTTATGAAAATAAAATGTTTATTGAATGATAAAATATCTAAGTAAATATTCTCTCAATATTTTAATAAATATAAGAGAGAAATTATACAATGAATAGGTGTGTTCATTGTTACAGAAAAAGTTACGAGAAATCATCGATAAAAGTGATTATTGTACTCAACAATAATAAATATTGTTGTGAAATGTTTATTTAAGAAACTTAAGAC